>OZ026619.1:66621337-66642425 GCA_964020975.1 Hermodice carunculata
TGTGGATATAAAGCTAAATTGGAATGTTTAAACCAGATTGCTGGTGAAATAAATATGCGTGTTCCTGACTGTACATAGCCGTTTATATTGAACATAAAGGCTTTGTTATGTTTGTAAAAGTATCATCTTTGATGATTGCAAAGGCGTCTAAGATATAAGTTGGATGAATGATATCTTTAATTGGGTGCATTAATTTTATAAATTTCAAATAGCAATCGGGGAAACGCGGGGAACTCCATAATGAGACATTTGGGCTCTCTCTCTCTCTCTCTCTCTCTCTCTCTCACTCTCTCTCTCTCTCTCTCTCTCTCTCTCTCTCTCTCTCTCTCCTCTCTCTCTCTCTCTCTCTCTCTCTCTCTCTCTCTCTCTCTCTCTTCTCTCTCTCCTCTCTCTCTCTCTCCTCTTCTCTCTCTCTCTCTCTCTCTCTCTCTCTCTCTCTCTCTCTCTCTCTCTCTCTCTCTCTCTCTCTCTCTCTCTCCCCCCCCCTGCAACCTTTAACCCAAGAACGGGAACAAGAAGTCCCGTATATCAGACAAATTTGTATATACCATGTATTCTCCCGTTGGAAAGGCCGGATGTGTGGACGTTTCTTGCAATATTTACTGCTAACGTGCCGTGAACTTAACTTTATGGAAAACATTCGTTTTTTTTAAATACAAAATTGGATACATCGTATAAATACATTCAATTATTAAACCAAATGTCGGGCAGCTTCAATGGGTTTGGGTGAGGCATTATTACATGTCAATCAGCAACAAAGGTCACCACTGCCGGGGAATGGTTGATGTCACAAGACAAGTTTGACTTTGAGAGACCACACGTGGCAACATTGGGCAAATCCTACTAAGCGTGGTAATTCGTACTTGTTTTCGCCGAATTTCCGTCACCACTTACCTGAGCCAGCTTATGACTCAATGGTTGGGAATATGCTGTAATTGTTGTGGTATATTTAGCATCTTTCCTAACGGTAATGGTAGGTCGGGAACGCTCCCCACTGAATGTGTGAACAGCATAGCTGAGCAGTAAGCGGGAGCCCCCTGACGGCCTTCATCGCCAATTGCACTTACACATCCACAAACATGAGAAATCCACTCAGATTATCAAGTGCCCATTTCTGCCGTACACTGCTTTCATATTAGAAAAACACAAACAATGGGGCCTGCATTTCCCGTTCCTCAAGCTCTTGTATTGTGTGCCATACCACTGTATGCTCTTCTGGTTTTACTCGCCCCGCAGTTTCATTTTGGTCAGAAGAATGACTCTATGGACAACTTACAATGTCAATCATAACATTTGCCACGGGCATTTAAAAAGGAAAAAGACCCATTTCGCATAGGAAATCACCTATTTAAGAGATAAAAACCTGTCGTGAACCAATTACGCTATTTACTTTACAGAAAGTATGCATTTGCACACCTCTCCAGAGCACGAAAGAGAAACTACAGTTCCTCACGTCCGCATGGTCGTTCCTCGATTTCCAAAAAAAAAAAGTCTATTCTAAGATCAGCATGATCAGTTTCACAGAAAATCATAACTTTAAGAAATAAGCAATCTTTTGTAGGCAAATTACAAAACATGTCACCAGAACATTATTTTGAATTGATAGATTTTCATTGTCCTTTGTCGTTATTCAGGGAAACTTATGACAATACGGTGCGTTGTTTCCTTGCTGTTGGCGGCTTCCCAAGCGTTAGTTTCATGCAGAGGATATTTGCTTGTTTAAATTTATTGACATAAAATGACTATATTTTAAAAGATGTTAGAAAACAGCAAGGAATATTTTATCATCTATTTTTACTCACGGTATTGGCAGAGAGGGTTAATGTAAGGTGAGATGGTGGTTTCATTGCCTGTTCATTGACATATTGGAACTGAAAGAACCGATTTCATGTGTAATCCTGTCAAATGCCCAGCTACGGAGTGTTTTCCTTCATGATCAGGAATCAGGAATCGGTATAAGTTTATTCGACCAATACATGTTCATGTGTTAATAACTAAAACAGATTATGCGAACACATGTCACTTGAAAATGGTCAGGGAGACTCTCATGGAAATAAATTTGTCGCTTTCATGAGAGCCACCCAATGTTTGTTACATTGAATACATTAATGACGCCAAATCAGAACGAAACGAAAATTTATTTGTACAAAGGCATGTTACAAGCAGTGGTATAAAGAATTATAGAGAGTTAATTTACTGCAGTGGTGGTATTATTGCGGGAGCATATGTAACATTTTCGAAGAAATCATGTATCTACGTAGTTTCCGATAAAGTAATTCTTACAGTAATTACTGAAATCTTGAAGATTGTGAGTATAAATTTTTTCTTTCATTTCTATAGGGATCATGTTTATAATATTGGGACGATCAGATTGCATACAGTTTTTAGTAAAGCTATGGTTACATCCCGGAACAGAGAAATTTTGAGATTGTCTAGGCTGATATCTACCCAATTCATTTCTTATTAGAGGAATATTGAGTAACTGAACTGGAAATTGGCGATTAATGTATCTATTTTAGAATATCAATTTAGAAACCATAAAAATGTGATTTATTTTGGGTAAATTAAGACATTTGAATAAGTGATCGGTATGTGCATTGTATCTATAATATAATACAATCATCATGTCTTTCTTTTGCCATTTGAGAATTGGGCTGCATCAGAAACCCCACACTTATATTCTGTGCTTGATATGAGACATAACTAGGAGGCTATAAATGTCGAGATTTTTGCTCATTGAAATTAGTTTGTTCAATTTATTTAAGATATCTAGAGATACTGATATTTCACCATGTATTTTATCAATGTGAGCTTTCGAATTTAAGTGTTGGTCAAGGGTAATCCCTAGAAAATTGAAGGTATGTACATATTGTACTGGGAAAGAATTCGTTTGAATATTAGGCAAATGAGGTTAATATGTTATAAGTATTAATCAAAGACCAGGATGTTGCTTTATTTATAACTGCATATTGCATCACATATAATCATCAAATCATGGTCACCGTATGTCCACAAAAATGCGAACGGCGCATTTTCGAACAAATTAAATATATTACTAGGTATGACTTGATAGAGCAAAAGTGAGCTCCTTCAATAAGCTGAATGTTCATCTTATGACCTTGATATCAAAATACAGACAAGTGACGTGTCATGGTTCTAGCATGGCTGCATCTTAAAAATCATAATGTACTATTGTTTGAATATGTGAACTAACTGAACCATAATAGGAATATTCAAGGAGACATGGCACTTTTTGAGGGTGTCAAAAGACATGGTTACCTTAGTAATTATAAATTTCAAATTTTGTTTATTCATTTATTTATTTATTTATTTATTTATTTATTTATTTATTTATTTATTTATTTATTTATTTATCTGTCTATTTATTTATTTATTTATTTATTTATTTATTTATTTATTTATTTATTTATTTATTTATTTATTTATTTGTTTGTTTGTTTGTTTGTTTTTTGTTTGTTTATTTATTTATTTATTTATTCAGTCATTCATTTAATTTATCTATTTTATTTTACTCTAATGTAATGTACATTGTCTGTGCATTTTTGGTGGATTCTTGTCCTGTTTTGATGAACCGTCTGCTGTAATATTATTTTATATTTTGTTGTATCTTAGGTGGCCCCCGCAACATTGTGTGCTGGACTCGAGTCATCCTGACACAATGTGTTTATCTAAAACTGCTGTTTGTATCTTTCACTGTAACTGCTTGTGTATGCGTCTTGTATTATACTTGTGTCATTAAAAGTAAAAAAGTCAGCTCTGAGTTCTTAACTTCACTTCTTTACTTGTTTATTTTGTAACTAAAGGTTAATGTATGTAAGAGCGTCTCATTGCTATTTACGTACACCAATGGCTTAATAATCTTTCTTCTGTAAGTTGCTTCCATTTATGAGATTTTAGCAGTTGATCTTCAGTGTCCTCGCGATATCACCTGCTTCAATGTTTCTACTTACGTTCGCGTTAAAGAAAACTTTGAAAGAGAGTGGTGCAGAATGGCCATTAGAATAACATGCCCGAGGCCAAAGAAAGCTGTTGACTCAGTCTTATTCCAGTCAAAAATGTTCGAATTATCTGGTGCACACGATCGTGACCTTGGTGTTCCATGCAGCACTGAAGAACTTTAAAAACAAACAAACAAAAAACAAACAAAAAGCCGGTGAAAACAGCTTGATTTTTGGTAAATACACCAGTCGGTCAAGTAAGATTCATGATGTACAGGGATTTGAAATCCCATTGTTTTGGCTCAGGAACTGCCTTTTTTTCAATAAAAATAGTTAGAATGCATATTGCACATTATCCAGCAAAATGCAGCAACTTGGTCCCCCGAGGTAGCCCTTTGGCAACAGCAATAAGAACAAGTAAATAGAAGCAACAACGGAAGCAAAGTTGTCTGAACATTCTGATTTGTACGTTTTAATACAATCATAAACAATTTGAAAAATTAACAGCTGTTGTGTGTTTTGTTGGCAGAAATAACGATTTCACTTCTTTCCGCGGATTTGAAAGCGACAAAAAGCCATTTAGTATTATGTCCATAATTAATGCAAGAAGTCATCCTAAAATGGCTTACCTATGCTTGTGGCGTTAAAGAGTTTTTTATGATGAATTCTACGTGTTAATTTATCACAATTATTCCATCATTGCAATATCCAAGACATATAACGTAGACGGGGTGATTTTTCAGACAGTCCATTATAAAAAGAATGCAAGATAAATCAAGGGGATTAGCGATCCAAACCCTTCTATCACCCAGTTTAGCATCTTTATTCAGAAATGGGCTGTCTAACTCCCTGTGCTTCAATTGAATATCGAATCAGGCTGTCTGATGTCTACTTTGTGACTCGTGTGTAAACTGGAGTGGTCTAGATCTAAGGGGTTAATAAACTAAGCCCTGCAAAAGGAAGTACATTAAAGAGATAGTTTTAACCCTTCTGATGTCAGGCTGGAGACTGCGTCAACAGTTCTCTTCGGCACACGTTGGACACAATCGCCCAAAGCGCACCCAGTAAAGCTGTTGACCTTTACTCTGGAGGGACAGGAACAGGCGATCTATTACTTGAATGAATGGTCTGTCTGTGAGGAAGTTTAATCTGGAACCAACATATTGATGCAGATAAGCGCGACGTTTGTCGCTATTAGCCGGCAAAGGGTTAAATGTGGGTGTACCTCGCAATCAGTATGGTCTTCCCGTCCAGATTTTTTATTCTCAGACTTGCTTTCGGTAATCCCCGAGATAGGGCTACTCCTCTTTACATAGCGCATGGACGGAACTCCTCAGTCATTAAAACCGCAATAAATTGTCTTTTGGAAACATAGTTTGTTGATCTCTGTGTGCACCAAATGGGAATATATGACCTTTGAGTCAGAGTCTTCCATAGTCTATAAAAAGTAAGCGATTTGCTTGTTTGAAAATGAGTGTCTTGATCAGCTTAGTAATGGGTCCATCAGTACTGTTGCAGCACAGCTCAACCTTATAGCACTGCCATTGCTTGATTACGCGTGGGGCTGTTCAGACGACCACTTAAGCTTCAGACAGCGGTTGGTACAGAATAAAACGATAACTATGATTGGTATTAGACTCTTTGATTGGCCATTATCACAAGCAATTACATAATGTTATTTGGCATTGAATGTATTTACAGCAAATCTCCCCCCAACGCACGTCGAGTTGAAATAACCATTCATTAGTGCCAGAATTTTTATTACTGAAAGGAAAGTGAGGATCAGCACTGGGAGCTACTTATTTCTTACACTGGTCCACAAATGTGGCTGATGAATATTGTTGTCTGCAAATAACAGATACAATGGGTATATTATTAAATTATAATACCAGTAAAGATCTGAGATACCTGTATTTCTATGTGGGCAATGGCCCACTTGTCGTAATCTGGGCTGCAACATGTATTATCAACGCGTCGTTAAAACGAATAGAGATCATGGTCAGGACTGTGTACAAGATACGGACGCATGACGGACTTCTGTTAAGGGTGGAATATTAAATCAATACGATACTGAATTGATAAACTTTATATAAAATGTATCTTGATTTATGAAGTAGGAGTGGGGGTCTCGATCGGGAGATTTGTTTTCAATTACATAAATTTTACAAAGCAAAATATTTTCAATTGGCATACATTATTTAGGCCTGTTTAAATTTACTTTTGTGCATGTAGACATAATATTCTAGAGAAGAATTTTATTATTCCCAGGCCCGTAACCAGCTTTGTTCAGGTGCGGGGAGAGGGGGGTCTTTCTGTAGAAGTGAGCGAGTGCGGACGGCACGAAGCTGATGCCCTTTTCTTAATCCTGTAATGTGTTGAAAGGAGTGCTGCATTAATGCATCCTGGTGCATTTTGGAGACCAACATTTCAACTTTAAACAAGTTTTAGCATATTCTTACTTCTCACAAAAATCCCCCCAAAGAACTTGCTACTTGTATCCTATATCTCCAGTCTATATTCAAGATCTATACATTTGTTTCAAAGCTGAAGAACTCAAATAATTTTTAGCCCTATCCTAATCCAGCTGTGAACATTTTTTCCTCTGCACATACCCAGTACAATCCTACATGGGAGAGCCCCCCCCCCCCCCCCCCCGCCGGGCTGGGAGCATGCTCTCCAGGAAAAATTTTGAAAAAAAGGGACCTCAAATACTGCATTTCCTGCATTTTCAGCACATTTTACCTCTTTCACTGCTGATGTTAAACTTGAGATTTATTTATACCTTATGTGTATGTATAGTAGAAAATATTTGCTGGGCCTCAGGGTGGGGGAAGGTGTAGGACCCCCTCACCCCCCACCCCTTGGTTACCCAAGACCAAATACAAATGTTCACCAACTAATTTACAGTCGTGGTAAGCAGCTGCCAAAATAAGAAGGCTTCCATTATGATTAACTCCTTGAGTAGCATGTTTTGACCGAGTCAACATCTTTCATTTGGCACGCTTGGGACGCATTGAGAGCTCCGAGGAAAACTGTTGGTCTAGACCATTCTATCGTCTTTGCAACTGTAGGCGTGGTAATACTTGAACGTCAGGTCGTTTAAAAAAAAAACAAAAACAAACAAAAAAAAAAAACATGAATCAAGTATCGTCATGTCAATTCATAGCACATCGAGAATTGTCGCAATTGACAATGAAATAATTGAAACGGTACAATGTCAAACTGATTTAGTGGTGGTCTGATGATGAGGTGAGCATAAATAGATTTGATACATGAGAACAAAATGAAGAAAGGTCTGCATATGTGTTCACTGCGTGGAAACTAAAATCCCGTTTTACCGTACAGTTCGCGTGGTAAATCTGCAGTCCGCACTTTTTTTATTTATTTGATAATTTATTTATTTTGTCATTCACTTGATCATTGGTTTTTAATTTATTCGTTTACTTGTTCATGTACTTTAATATCTATTTCCATCTTCTAATTTTTAATTATCCATAAACACAATTATGTATCTATTTAGCCCCTTATTTTTCCACTCAACGATTTAATCATTCATATTCATTTTTCTCGTTGCAAAATTATATTGTTTTCGTATAACATGGAATAATAGCTATGCATTTTGACAACATTGCGCAACGTTCCACCCCTTGAGATCAGGCTCGGCTGGCCGAGGCTATATCTATAATTGGAGTTTAATCAGTTGTTAAATTGCGTTTGCTTACTGCACTTGCAGGTCAGTGGCAGCCTGATTAACACAGGGCATGAAGTGAAGCTACAGTTTGAGGACCCGGCACCACACATCATCAACATCACAGGGGGCCCTTTGTCCTACCAGTACAGAGTCAGCGAAATACTCATCCACTTCGGCAGCATTGATAGCCTGGGCTCAGAGCACACAGTGGACGGACAGTCATTTCCCGCCGAGGTACTTCACGCCTTTGAGCCATTTATATAACAACACATATTGCTCTTAAATAGATCTTAAGGCGACATGATCTTGCCTTTAATGTTTCTCTTAAGAATTTTCATCACAAATTTACCTTTTTTTTGGGGGGGGGGCAGAAATCTAAATAGCATGTTTTCGGAATTTATCTGATGGTCACAAATTCATTGCCTAATTTGGAGTTAAATGTCGCAATGAATTTGTTCATTTGTGCGAATGTTGATGGATTGAAGTATGCAGATGGATTCATTGGTTGATTGATCGGTCATTGTTAGTCGTATAAATCATTGACTGGTTGTTCAACTGAACGATGGGCAAATCGGTCAACTAATCAATAGATTGATTACTTGAGTTGACTGATTTATAAACATTTGAACGTCAACCCAACTTTTCTAATGGAAACACGTACGTACTTTAATTCATTGCCATAATGCAATAGACTGCATCAATTTCTTAAATAGCAGAGACTGAGGAATCTACGTTACCGATCACAAATGTTTGCGTCTTCTATTTAGCATGCATTGCAAGCAATCCCCGGCACAATATTCAGTGCGGGAACAGCAATCTACAATTGCTCGTTTTGAGGACCTTACAATGGTACAGTCTACACTGGTGTGCAGTAACAATGGCATTTGCATTCACTGTGGTGTTCAGCTACCTCGAGTAATCCGTGTATTATTTTATTAACCCGATGTTTTTATGCACTTTGCTGATAAGCTAAAACTAAAATTATTTGTGCAATAGATGTTCAGAAGAGCTGGCTCGATTTGCGTGCAAATAGAGGAATATTCCAGTGTTGATCAAGTTTGCTACTGATATCCATAGAACTGCCATCCGTCATTGGGGGTAATAGGTTGTTTATGAACCCGGAACACTGAGGCGCATTTGCAGTAATTAGCATATACATTGTCTTATGTAATTCAATCAATCCACTTTGGTAATGTGACTTGAGACGGATAAGTGCCTGACTAGCATTTAATAAAGCCCTTCCCGACGAAAACAATGAACGTTCTAAAGCAGGATGCATCCCTTTGCATTTGCTGAGGCATCAGTTTCATGTTATACTTTGTCTCTGGGATGCGCTATATCCATAAATACGGGTCTTAGGGACATCTTCAAGACATGCCTCTGTTCTATAGGGGCAAATCTTCACAGTCAAATCTCATTTCAAAGAGCACTGTAAACTCACTTTAGGCTAATGAGATGAGATTCATCTGTAACTTAAAGGTTATGCGAACTGCTGACATTTCTCACTTTCTTGCCTTTTCTCTAAGCTGTCAGTTTATTTGTTCCATGAGCCTTGAGCCTCCAATGCATCCCAATTACTCGATCACATTCATTTTTTTTCTGCGATTTTGGGACTAAGCACCATGAGGGGATGACTTCTCCAAGTCTTTGTGTCCCTGCGAATACGACATTCACATAGGCCACTACTTGCATCACTGACATGATATACAAAACCGTCCCTACCATAACGACGCTCACATGGGCAATAAATCACCTCAGTGACATGACATAATAAAGTGTCCCTGCTTTGCGACTTTTCTATAGGCCACTAGCGGCCTCAGTGACAAGAAGGCAGATTCGGTAATACCATAATCGTATTATTAAAATTGCCAAGTCACAGTCTCTGTTTATTCCCTGTGGGCCGTGCCAAAGTAAATTTTATTTGAAGGGATACTTGTCCTCTACTTTATGAGAGAAATTAGACTCGGCACAATAGGCAAGGGCAAGAATAGAAGGTTCAAAAACTGCCTAAAGAAGGCACTGCAGTCAGTGGAGGGCTAGAGTTGTGTATTCCCATTACTTTACATTGTAATTTGCAACTAAATAACTTAAACTAGTTTATTCAAGGTTGCTTTTACATACAAACTAATGGGAATGCACAGCTCTAGCCCTCCAAATGTTTGTGTATTCAGTTGTGTATTGGGGAGAATGCACATCCTAGAGCTAGTTCTGACCTTTTCTATTGCGTTTTCAAGATCCCTGATTGATTAATGATAATTTAATAATTTGGTCATTACATGATTTTCACAATACTATGCCACAATTTGCTCTGAATCATGTGTCAATTATATCTGGAAGCTGTCAAAGACAAATATGGCTTCTTGTGCTGCCTCCTGTTGGTTATTTGCTACACTGTGGTAACTGTTACTTTCAATTTCAATCTATAAGTAAATTATTCTGTTACACAGCTCAGGTGCAGCCTGATTCGTCTGTCAAGTGTCATACAACATACGCTCTAGGTGAATAAAGATGTCTTATTTATAGTTGAACCGTTTCCTTACTGAGGTCAAAATACATTGTCTTTAACGATGGTTGTCAGGGAGACACATCAACATGTTCTGGTCTGCTTCTCCTCCTCTGTCTTCCTCAATTTAACTTTTTTCTTAGTCCATGCTCTGGGCATACGTTGTCTACCTTCTGTTCACTCCAGCCCAGTATAATCAAATTTTATAGTCTGTAATGCTATTGACGTGCCATTGATTGTCATGCGTTCTTTTTATTCGAAGAATGACAACTATTTCGTATAAACGTCCATCTCCAATTTGCAGATTATATCAAGTCTGTCATAGGGAAATCACTTCAAATATCGAATGCGGACCAATGACGGAGCACATATTTTATAATATCGTTGTACATCCATACCAAGAAGAAAAATAAACTCTGTCGTTTTGAAAGACAGGGTCATATAAAAGTTTTGATTAATCACAATTTCAAGCTAGAACCTCTCCAACAGATGGAAATAGATGGTTCCTTGACTTTATCCCTTATTTTATCAGTTGGATTTTTCTATGAATATGATCACTATCCTTTTAATCAAGCACGATTTTGTTCCTATCTTATGAGTGAACAGAAGACATCACCATAATTACATGACTGTTTTCCCGTCATTTCATGCAACCTGGTAATCTGGAGTTGACACGAGACAGTGTTATATTTCAGTTGTTTGTGAACCATAATACTCTAAATTACTTCTTCTCTGAAAGTAGCTTATGATGAAAAACTGATTCATAGTTACTATACTGCTTCCAGAAAAAAGCTTTTCACCTGTACCGTGGTACCCTGATAGACATCCCTTTTGAGAGAACAGCTGACGACATTCAAAATAGTGGGTTGCAGTCAACTTGAAGACAGAGAATAATGTAAACCCATTGTAATATACAGTGATACTTAGCAAACAGCTTTTAGAAAGCAGTCAGGGCACAATATCCCTGTCATGGAAAGCTGTCGACCCACAGCACCTTATCCCAATAGGTGTTATCTATAATTCTCATACAAAAACGTTTTTCATTGCCTGAATCTTTAAGTAGAAACAGCATGGAGATTACACTTTATATCGAGGCTCTTTTGGGTGATATGAGTGGAAAGGTGTTAACCGATACCAAACAGATGTCAATATTCCACATACCCTTTTGTTTTATACTCGGCCAGGTCACGCGTCTTTAAACTACATTTTCAGAGGTGACCCTTGTCTTATCTATTTGCCTATATCCTTAAAATCTAACGTTCCTTTCTATACGATTTTATTGAAATTAATTTCTGAGCAAGTGTGGTATAGCATATATAACTTTGCGAAAAATGTTTCAATATAATTTAGCAAAGTATTGTTTTATTCGCTTAGTGAGAAACTTCATTCCTATATGGGAAGCCTTTTAGATATTTACTGCTATTTAGTGGCATCACTGAATCATAAGCGATATCGCTACATCATATGGCGATATCGCCAGATCATTTAATGATATCGTTAAACATGTGGTGTTGTGGCTAGATATTCAGTGATATCTCTATATATTTAGAAAAATACAATATCTCTAAATCATTTAGCGATATCTTTCAATCATTTACTGATATCCTTTAACCATTTAGCGATACCGCTAAGAGATGTAGAAATATTGCTCTTAACCATTTAGCGATACCGCTAAAAGATGTAGAAATATTGCCAAATCTTTTAACGATACCTCTAAATGTGCATGATTTAGCGATACATCCAAATCATTTATCGTTAAATGGTTTGGAGATATCGCTAAATGATTTAGTGATACCGCTAAATCGTTTGGCGATATCGCTAAACATGTCTTATTTGGAGATATATCTTAATCATTCTGTCATATTACTAAAACCATTTGGGAATATCTTTAAATGGTGTAGGAATGTCACTTAATGATTCAGAATATCATTAAATAGGACCATTTAGCGATACCATCGAAGGATTTAGAGATATTAATAAATGATTTGGTGGAATCATTTAGCGGTATTGCCATGTGATTTTGGCAATAACGCTAAATGATATTATGAAATCGACAACTAGGGCTAAATGTCAAAACGGTTTGCCACATTCTTATGGTTATGATATTCCCTTGAAACTGACTGCGTGGATCTGCTTTAAAGGCCAGTTGGGCCTAGATTGCTCCTTTTCTCGCTTTTGGATTGGTAATAGTTACCCGGATAGGTACCCGTAGGTTACAGGTTGGAGCACCCAAGTGCCGTTGTAAAATAACACAAATAGACTGAGGAGACAAGAATGCTTTGGTTGTAGCTGGGAAAAAGAAACTCTCAGCAAATGTTCATAAGATAATAATTATAGGAATTCCAATGACAGCGGAGAACGTTCTAGTGGCTGTACTAATGGATATAGCCTTTGTAGTCATTTGTCATAATGCTGAGGAAGACAGGGAAGTGTTATTCAGGGTGATCATCACATGCTCTTTAAATTAGCATTAGCTTCTTTCAAGAAATATCCGTCCTTGTATCAACAATTTTTCCTAACTCGTGGCGATGTCTTTTAAATCATGTACCTGCATGCATAACTCCACTGGAAATTTCAATACGGAGAAGCAAAATACCCCAGTCCCACCCAACATATACTCTGGTATGAAAATCACGAGCACTGCTCAATCTAGCTGCCTTTGCAACACCATCATTCATTCTCGGTGTTTCTATGTGACTAAAAATTCGAGGATTCTCATCCATCAGAAACGTCTAGATTGATCACTTAGTTTGCTTGACTGATGGAGTTTTGTTCAAATAGTGAAATTCCCCATAAAGAAATACCATCTCATTGTTACGTGCGTATCCTCTCCGCTCTGAGGAGGATAAACATAGGCCTAGAGTGGACCAGTTTTACTCAAGTGAAATTTGGATTGTGCCGAGAACACATACGCTAAAGTAGGCCATGTCCATACTGAAACGACATTAGCTCATTAGAGGCTCAAAAAACTTCAAACTATATGATATGACATATTTCTAGAGCAGAATACAGCTTTCAGGACTCTGAATGAATACATGCGATTTTTTTAAGAAAACCAGCTTTGGAGCTTCATAAAGTACTACTTACAGATGCAACGACAGTTGAAGTATATAATTTTGGGGTTAGGATAATCATGAACTATAGATAGGTGCAAAAGTTAATCATTGTCCTTGCCTAATTGTTTAATAAACGCAGTGATAGTGAAATGATCGGGTTCATGCTGTGTTCGTCCATTACGTCTATGAAACATGTGAACACTGTAAATATAGTTTCGTTTGATTTCTAACAATATTATCCCAAAAGATTTGCCATATTTTTTGGATATCTTGTTTACTTTAGGAAATATAGCTTTGTAATGTTAACAATCCGACTTTCTCGTGTTTTTCTTTGACAAAGTAGATTTTTCAACTTTGGAGAGCGATATTTCATAAACTTAACAAGATGTACCAAAATATGGCAAAACTTTTGGATAATATTTTTAGGAACCAAACCAAACCATTTTTACAGTTTTGCCATTTGCTTTGGAATAGAAATGAACATGAACAGCATAAAACCCGGCCATGTCATTATCACACATTTGTTTAACAATTAGGCCGGGGCAATTGTTGATCTTTCCACCAATCTGTAGTTCATGACCATACCAACCCCAAAAATATCGCACTAGCTACCATTGCATCAAAAAGTAGTACCGTAGAGGGCTGCACAGTTGGTTTTCTTCAAAAATGGTCCCATGTATTTAGAGTTTAAGCGTTCAATTACAGATATATTAATCCTATATTTCCAAATTGATGGACGGACCTCCATTCGTTTTCAGTGTGAACAGAAATGACAGATATATCCCAAACAGACATAAAGAGAGTGTTGCTTGTTGATAAGTCCACCAATGACCTCTGACACTTGAATGATTGTTTCATTTAACATATCATGCTTAACATGTTGACAAGAAGTGTCAACTAGTTTAAGCACTTTGTAAATTTGTTCTCCTGGTTTTCTTGAACACGTTCAATGGCAATAAAACTAATTTTAACTTATTTTTCTCACCCATGATATTGATTGCGCACCCTATCTCTTCCGATACTTCGCTGTTAAGTCAGTCAACATCTTTTCCCAAAGACAAGAAAAGCTATCCGCCCTGACAATTCATTTTGCTGTAGAGCCACTGGCAATCTGGTGCTGGCTTGAGTGATTGGCCTTTTTATCTTGAATCTAATGAGCACGACGTTTGTTGTGATTGGCAGGCAAAGGTTAGGGTCTTGCAAGGAAATGCATGTTTTGTTTTAGACAATTGATTTTTCCGTCCAGTGTGGACTCAAAATTGTCATTTGTGACATGAATGTGGCCTCGTTATCGTTGAGACAAACAAGTCATTCTTTGTACTTGCTTCAAGCAGATTTTTGTTTCGAAACAATTGGGAAACGGCTTTGTCCTGTACGCATCTTTTTATTTACTTGGCTGTTAAAACTACATATATCCCGTCACCAAAAGATATCATGGAATACCTACTTCAGCAGCAAGTATAAGATATAAGTAACATATTTTTATTGTGTTGAATATCTGCTTGTATCATTTATTTTATAGCATCTGAAATGTTTTCATAAAACGTCTTTACAACGGCGTGGTTTCGGTAAGATGTGGAGGCGTAATAATACTGATTGCTTTTCTCTTTTTCTTTTCCTTCACTTCTTTCTGAATATAACGTTAGCTATTACACTTTTAAGTCATTGGCCATACGTGTAGTGAGTCAGACATTGCCTTTTCACATTTGACATGTATCAATGAAAATTAAATGAGAAAAATACACCAATTCACTGGAATAAACAGGGAATCCTAAGTATCAGAACATAACAAAATTCGGCCACTTCACTGCAAAGAAACAGAAAAACTAGAACATTTTGATTTGCTGACAAGCAAATCAGTCTGTGCGCCTAGAAAATTTTTAAATATTGCCTATTCAGCATTTATTTAACTGCTGCAACAATATTTTCATGCGGCTATGTACAAAACCTATAAATTGAAGTTAGAAAGGACCTCAGTCTAATAGCTTTGAAGTTATTCAGGATTTAAATTTTGTGTATTCACCTAATTTGCATAAATTAAAATGCTACAACTTTGTTCATGTTTCATTGGATGCGGCTGTGTCACAAACCTATAAGGTGAAGTTGGAATGACACCTCTGTCTGTAACAGTTTAAAAGTTATTCAAGAATTCAATCTTGTGTATTCAACTATATATACCACTTTAATTTGGAGTCTATATGTATAATAGGTTAGAAGATACGGAGCTTTTAAAATTTTAATTGCCCCTTATTTGCATAATTTTAACATGACATTTAAATATGATAATAAACCCATTTTTACTGTGAAGTACAAATAACTACATTAACACCACATACCAATGCTTTGTAAATCTGGGGCATAAACTGACTTCAACAAGTCAAACATGTATACATTGATATACATGTATTTATAAGTGCATGTATATCAAACGAAGTTGGAATGACACCTATATCTGTAATAGTTTGAAAGTTATTCAAGAACTCAATCTTGTGTATTCACCTGCATGTACTACTTTAAATTTTGTGTCTATCGGTATAATAGATTGGAAGATACGGAGCATTTAAAACTTTAATGGTCCCTAATTTGCATAATTATAATTGTCAATTAAATGACATTTAAATATGATGCTAAACCCATTTATACTATGAAGTACAATTACTACATGAACACAACATACCCATGCTTTATAAATCTGGGGCATAAAATGATTGTAACAAGTCAAACATGTATACATTGATATACATGTATTTATAAGTACATGGATTTGAGTTTCACTATTTACAGGAACATACAAAAATTGAGTGACAATCTCCACTAATATGAACTATAAGGCTCAAAATTGAGTGACAATCTCCACTAATATGAACTATAAGGCTCACTGCTATACATAACATTTAACTTCACATAGCTTTTACAGTAATCTATGTGTTTAAATATTGTGGGTCACCAGCCTGAATGTGTCAGTACACTTAAGTTGTAAGTTTGCACTGGCAACGAAACTCCCTTTACAAAGACATGCTAAACTTTGTTTAATATTTCATTGGATGCTGCTGTGTCACTAACATATCAAGTGTAGTTGAAATGGCATCTCTCGATGATGATGATGATGATGATGATGATGATGATGATGATGATGATGATGATGATGATGATGATGATGATGATGATGCTGCTGCTGCTGCTGCTGCTGCTGCTGCTGCTGCTGCTGCTGCTGCTGCTGCTGCTGCCTTCCTGTGTGGCACCTGTCAGTCAGCACTGGTTTATTTTGATGGGAAGTCACATCAAGGAGGCTTCAGACTATGTATCCAGCTTGGGGGCCCTGGATTTGTAAACACAATGCAGACACATTTACTCTACCAACACAGCTAGTCGCCCCAGGGATTGAAGGGTTAGCCCAAGCACTGGGCACTGGGCACTGGCACCACGGCCTGTGTCATGAAAGGTATGGAGGCTAGGCTTCCATAGTTCAATTATCTCTGGTTGCATAGCAGCCCGGCTGTGAAACAGTCACCAGCTTGTGTGTGTGGGGGGGAGGGATTAAATGCGTCTGATGCATGTGTATTCGGAGGAAATCCAGTGAATTTAACATAAACTAAAATTTCCAACTTTGTTTGCATGCAATAGGATTTTGTTTTAGCAATAGACCCACATATTAAGCTTGGAATGGCAACTCTATATAGAGAAACTTTGATGATATACAAGAGTTTAAAAAAATTTCCACTAATATGTCTCTAATTTGCATATTTTTTTATATTATGACTGTTCAAAACAATATGCAAAATATCATTTCTTGGTCTATCACCATGCCTAGTTTGGTACTTTTCGGAACAATAGTGTTTGAGAAAAACTGACCACAAAACTGACACACAGAAATAAAGAAAGAAAGAAAGAAAGAAAGAAAGAAAGAAAGAAAGAAAGAAAGAAAGAAAGAAAGAAAGAAAGAAAAAAAAGAAGTATTTGAGGAAAAACGAAAAGTTTGTGTTCACACAGACTTACAAATTTACCGCACGAAGCAGATCTGTTCGAACTGTGTACATGTGTCTGTCTGTTTCATTGGCTGCCAAGGCAGGGTCTAGGTATCATAGAATCCTTGACAACTGTACAGGAGGAATGAAGTCCTTGGATGCAGCAGATGAGGTGACAGGAGTCCAGTCTACACATTAAAGTGCATAGGTATAGTCAATTGTGGCAATACACCTCTAACAGGACAGTCTCCATACCCGGAGAACAGGGAAATCCGAACGTTGGTCACGTTTTAAGTGCCTCCGTTCTGGTCTGGTCCTTGTGTCAACAAAACAACTCTTCTTCGTCTTTGTGAACCGTTTGCTGGTCAGCTCTGCCTATTCCTCAACATTACCCTGTCTGTGAGATTGGCCCATCCTGTTAATGCTAGGACGATATGTGGAGGTGCTGTATATTTTTCTCATATCATGCAAGGTATTGCATAGACATGGTGGTTGTGGATCAGTTTAAATTACCATACCCATCAGTGCTAGTCATTCTTTTGCATTTATCTAGCAATGTTACCCTTACCTTGACCATTGACTACCAGTACCACGCATATGTGTTTATCAGTGTCTACAAATGCTTTCCATGTTTTTACCATCATACACCAATACCAACCATAGTTTAACCGTTATCCTTTATTGCCACCCTCATACTTTCACCACTACCCACCGTTGGTACCCTCATACATGAACCATTACCCACCATAATTACCCCATACTTTTACCTCTGCGCACCATTGATACCACATACTCTTACCCCTGCCTACCAAGGATATCCCGTACTTTTATCACTACCCACAATCACAACCCAATACCTTTACCACTACTCATCGAGACAATCGCTAATTTTACCAACACGTACGGATGCCACCCATAATGTTTGATCACCCACCAATCTCCCCCACACTTATACCACAGCATTCAAATGCCACTTATGTTTTTATGATTCCCCTCGAATGCCAGCAACACTTAAACCACTGCCCATCGGTGTCAGCAATATTTTTACAAAATGAATGCCATTTCTACTTTTACCATTACAAACCAATACCATTTATACTTATAATTCTACCGATCAATGCCGTCTGTATTTCTACCATTATAAAACACTGTTTTCCACACTGAAAATTCAACCAATCAATGCTGCCCGTATAATTATCATTACAAACTACTACGATTCGTATATTCCACCAATCAATGTCGTCTCTATTTTCACTCTTGCATATCACTACCATCTATACTTATAATTCTGCTAATCATTGCCGTCTGCACCTTTATCATTGCAAATCACTACTATCCGCTTTTGTAATACGACCAGCGCATGCAGGCCATGCAGACAGGTTTTGTTCAGTAACTTACATTAAGTGTGACAAAGGAAGAGCAAGAACATATTTAAATGAAAAAAATATACAAAGTGAGGTGCAGAATTACAAGTTGATCGAGGTTCATGGGCCCATCCATAACGGTATAACCTTGCATTAAACAGCATCCTGACGTCAGTCACGTACTGGACCAACCAATTGCCCTGTGGGACCCCCAAAACTACAGGCATTTTATTGGCTAATCCTACTGTAACTGCACAGACTCCTTTTTCTAAGCTTCTGAGTCCAACATGATTAGAGAAGACTGGATCTTTCTCTCGGGGGTTTCTATTCACTGCACATTTAGTGTCTTGTTTTTTTTCCAATGAAGCTGCATTAGACAAGCTATGCGACTGAAACAGGACGAGAGTCAACAGGAGCCCTCTTTCCTGTCAGTGGGCTTCCACACCTTTTTTTATGATGTAGTACTCACATATGTTCTTCTCACCAATTCTTTGGAAATATTATATGCCCTTTTCTGTAATGTTTGTCTTTTTTATGTGTCATCAGCTCTTCCTTTGACTTTGATATTTATTTATGAACAGATAGGTTCTATATGCTTAATTAAGTAATGCAAAATGCAACAGTAAAGTTTTTCTCGATTAGACAGAAATTTAAACTATATTTTGTAGCAGTATCAATTACACAAAAACCGTATACATGGTTGTTGAAACATATTACACACATCACAAAATAGTTTTATTTAATTAATTTAAAGTCCAAAATTGACGAATTACAAGCTCCTATAAAGCTGCTAAAAGTATTAGCACTTTAGAGCTCAATATCATGTAATTCAACATGACCATTTTACATGTAGAAAATGTGATCATGCGCATGGAAATGAAGGTTGTCTACTCCCTTCTTTCTAAAATGTCCTAAATAATCATTATCGAATAATGGCTCATTTTTCTGATAGAGTTGTCAGTGTTGGGCTTTATTTTGTGTTCACATCAGGCCAAGGAAATTGTATTAGCTGTCCTCTAGAACTCAATAAGGTGTCGGAAAATGTGTTACTTTTGTCACGAGAGCGGTACAATCACGGACCGCACAATTAGTAGCCGGCCGAGCGATGAGCTGATGGATATCATTGATTCAATTCGCTGCAACTTGGGGCTGTCAGCAGCCCTTCTTTGGAGACTTATTCAGCACAATAATGGCGGGATGTGCCTTGATCAGTACAATCATATTAAGACTAATATTTTAATAGCTTCACTCTTTGGAGAGGCAAAAGAATGTAGCCGTGTGTGACGAAGTGGAATTGGAGAAGTACCAGTCGTTTTGATCTGGTCTCATGCGGCTAACTACATCAGCGCAGACGTCCAATTTACGTAAATATAACTATTATTTCTCAAAGTACATAGTCTGAAGACTTGTGTAGGAATGTCAAGATCCCACACGCCAGCCTGGGGAGTTCTAATGCAAGGCAGTGTGACCCACCTCTGTCGTATACACACACACACACACACACACACACACACACACACACACATATATATATATATATATATATATATATATATATATATATATATATATATATATTGCAGAACATTTCGAACTGTGTGCCCTTAATCAGATGCTAATACCTCAGGTCTGACTCAACAGCTTTGCATAGCGCTCTGAGAGCCCCACGGGAGAATCGGTTGACCTGTTCCATATGGAAATTAGGGGCTTCCTCTCATACTTTTACAAAAAAAAAAAAAAAAGTTTTATAAATGCATTGCATCAAGTGGGGATATTTGAAATTCCTGGTCGGTAGACGTATGAGAATGGAATTCTGGGAAAATATGGAAACAGAATAGCACTATATCTATGCCAGAACCCATTACCCGATGCTCCCAGTCTCTGCATATATTCTCCAGAAAGCATGGTCACGTTTCAAGGCTTATCGGTGGTCTTTATCCTTAAATACTTTATTGGAACGTTGTTAAAGGTACATTGCTACAAATCGGGGGGGGGTATTTTTTTATTTTTTTATTTTTATTATTTTTTTTTTTTTTTTTTGGTGGCTCAAGCATCCGACAACGACTGCTCTTAAACCAAAAAAAAAAAATTCCTGGAGATACATATATTTTGGTAGGATTTCGTTTGCACAGGTGCATAGAGCTATACTTTGATGACGCCTTTCTGAGGCACAGGTACTTGCTAAGTAAGAACAATAATTTGTCATTAAGAGTGTTTAACTCGTCACCCTCATGTTTCCGTAGCATCCATTACAGCTGTCTTAAATGGCTGTCGATCCATGATTTTTACAATACACAGTTAAGATTACAGAACTCGCAGAAGAGTATATCTGAGGTGATCTTTGTCCGAGTGATTATATATATATTTATTTCCCATTAAGTTAAACGTTATATGAAATAGAGAAGAAATTTAACAGCCAACTTTTGCCTGTGACGATTCTGTTACTTATAATGCTAAGCTTTAGCAGCTGTCCCAGTTTTCCATCCCTGTAACAAGATCCCAGTGCTAAACAGTAAAGGCGAACTAGTAACGTGTACATTGTGTATGTTT